>JAUNZM010003179.1:0-34190 GCA_033459285.1 Clamator glandarius
CCTAGACCCTTCTAGAGCCACCGAGGACCCTTCTAAAAGACCCCAAACCCTTCCGGAGCCCCTTAGGAACCTTTTAAGAGACCCTAGACCCTCCTAGATCCTTCAAGGACTCTTCTAAAAGCCCCCAGATACTTCTAGGGGTTAGAGGCAGGGTTAGGGTTAGGGTTAGGGTTAGGGTTAGGGTTAGGGTTAGGGTTAGGGTTAGGGTTAGGGTTAGGGTTAGAGTTAGGGTTAGGGTTAGGGTTAGAGTTAGGGTTAGGGTTAGGGTTAGGGTTAGGGTTAGGGTTAGGGTTAGGGTTAGGGTTAGGGTTAGAGTTAGGGTTAGGGTTAGGGTTACGGTTAGGGTTAGGGTTATAGTTAGAGTTAGGGTTAGGGTTAGGGTTAGAGTTAGGATTAGGGTTAGGGTTAGGGTTAGAGTTAGGGTTAGGGTTAGGGTTAGGGTTAGGGTTAGGGTTAGGGTTAGGGTTAGAGTTAGGGTTAGGTTTAGGGTTAGGGTTAGGGTTAGAGTTTTCAAAAAGCCCCCAGACCCTTCTAGAGCCTCCCAGGACCATTCTAAAAGCACCCAGACACTTCTAGAGCCTCCCAGGACCCTTCTAAAAGCCCCCAGACCCTTCTAGAGACCCTACAGGACCCTTCTAAAAGCACTCAGACCATTCAACATCCCCTCAGGACCCTCCTAACTGTCCCCAGATCCTTCTAGAGCCCACCAGGACCCTTCTAAAAGACCCAGACCCCTCTAGAGCCCCCCAAGACCATTCTAAAAGCCCCCAGACCCTTCTAGAGACCCCCAGGACCCTTCTAATAGCCCCCAGAGCCTTCTAGATGCCACCAGGACGCTTCTAAAAGTCCTAACACCCATCTAGAGCCCCCCAGGACCCTTCTAAAAGCCTCCAGACACTTCTAGAGCTCCCCAGGACCCTTCTAAAATCCCCCAGACCCTTCTAGAGGCCCCCAGGGCCCCTCTAATGGTCCCCAGACCCTTCTAGAGCCCCCCAGGACCCATCTAAAAGCACCCAGACCCTTCTACATCCCCACAGAACCCTTCTAAAAGCACCCAGACCCTTCTAGATGCACCCAGGACCCTTCTGAAAGCACCCAGACCCTTCTAGACCATCCCCGGATCATTCTAAAAGCACCCAGACCCATCTAGAGCCCACCAGGACTCTTCTAAAACCCTCCAGACCGTTCTAGTGGCCCCCAGGACCCTTCTAAAAGCCCCCAGACCCCAACTAGAGCTCCCCAGGACCCATCTAAAAGCCCCCAGACCATTCTATATCCCCCCAGGACGCTTCTAAAAGCACCCAGACCCTTCGAGAACCCCACAGGACCCTTCTAAAAGCCACCAGACCCTTCTAGACCCTCCCCGAATCATTCTAAAAGCACTCAGACCCTTCTAGAGACACGCAGGACCCTTCTAAAAGCCCCCAGACCCTTCTAGAGCCTCCCAGGACCATTCTAAAAGCCCCCAGACAATTCTAGAGCTCCCCAGGACCCTTCTAAAATCCCCCAGACCCTTCTAGAGGACCCCAGTGCCCCTCTAATGTTCCCCAGACCCATCTAGAGCCCCCAAGGACCCTTCTAAAAGCCCCCAGAGCCTTCTAGACCCTCCCTGGATCCTTCTAATAGCACCCAGACCCTTCTAGAGCCCCCCAGGACCCTTCTACAAGACCTCCGAACCCTTCTAGAGCCTCTACGGACCCTTCTAAAAGCCCCCGGACCCTTCTAGAGCCCCCCAGGACCCATCTAAAAGCCCCCAGACCCTTCTACAGCCACACAGGACCCTTCTGAAAGCACCCAAACCCTTCTAGAGCCCCCCAGGACCCTTCTAAAAGAATCCAGACCCTTCTACACACTTCCCGGATCATTCAAAAAGCACCCAGACCCTTCTACAGCCTCCCAGGACCCTTCTAAAATCCTTCAGACCCTTCTAGAAGCCCCCAGGACCCTTCTGAAAGCCCCCAGAGCCTTGTAGATGCCCCCAGGACCCTTCTAAAAGCAACCACACCCTTCTAGAGCCCCCCAGGACGCTTCTAAAAGCCCCCAGACCATTCTAGAGCCACCCAGAACCCTTCTAAAAGCTCCCAGACCCTTCTAGAGGCCCCCAAGATCCTTCTAAAAGCCCCCAGACCCTTCTAGAGCCCCCCGGGACCCTTCTAAATGCCCCCAGACCATTCTAGAGCCACCCAGGACATTTCTAAAAGCACCCAGACCCTTCTAGCGCCCACCAGGACCCTTCTAAAAGCAACCAGACCATTCTAGAGCCACCCAGGGCCCTTCTAAAATCACCCAGACACTTCTAGAGCCTCCCAGGACCCTTCTAAAAATCCTCAGACCCATCTAGAGGCCCCCAGGACCCTTCTAAAAGTCCCCAGAGCCATCTAGATGCTCCCAGGACCCTTCTAAAAGCACTCACACTCTTCTAAAGCCACCCAGGACTCTTCTAAAAGCCCCCAGAGCATTCTAGAGCCCCTCAGGACCATTCTAAAAGCCCCCAGACCCTTCTAAAGACCCCCAGGACCCTTCTAAAAGCACCCAGACCCTTCTAGAGCCCCCCAGGACCCTTCTAAAAGAACCCAGACGCTTCTAGATCACCACAGGACCCTTCTAAAAGCCCCCAGACCATTCTAGACCCTCCCCGAATCCTTCTAAAACACCCAGACCCTTCTAGAGCCTCCCAGGACCCTTCTAATATCCCGCAGACATTTCTAGAGGCCCCCAGGACCCTTCTAAGAGCACCCAGACCATTCTAGATCCCCCCAGGACCCTTCTAAAAGCCCTCAGACCCTTCTAGAGACCCGCAGGACCCTTCTAAAAGCCCCCAGACCCTTCTAGATTCTCCCAGGACCCTTCTAAAAGCCCCCAGACACTTCTAGAGATCCCCAGGACCCTTCTAAAATCCCCCAGACCCTTCTAGAGGCCACCAGGGCTTCTCTAATGGTCCCCAGACCATTCAAGAGCCCCCAAGGACACTTCTAAAAGGTCCCAGAGCCTTCTAGACCCTCCCCGGATCCTTCTAATAGACCCCAGACCCTTCTAGAGCCACGCAGGACCCTTCTAAAAGCACCCAGACCTTTCTAGAGGCCCCCTGGACCCTTCAAAAAGCCCCCAGACCCTTCTAGAGCCTCCCAGGGCCATTCTAAAAGCAACCAGACCCTTCTAGATCCTCCCAGGACCCTTCTAAAAGCACCCAGACCCTTCTAGAGCCCCCCAGGACCTTTCTAAATGCCCCCAGACCCTTCTAGAGCCCCACAGGACCCTTCTAAAAGCACCCATACCCTTCTATAGACCCTACAGGACCCTTCTAGAAGCCCTCAGACCTTTCCAGAGTCTCCCAGGACCCTTCTAAAAGAATCCAGACCCTTCTAGAGCTCCCCAGGACCCTTCTAAAATCTCCCAGACCCTTCTAGAGGACGCCAGGGCTCCTCTAATGGTCCCCAGACCCTTCTAGAGCCCCCAAGGACGCTTCTAAAAGCCCCCAGAACCTTCTAGACCCTCCCCGGATCCTTCTAATAGCACCCAGACCCTTCTAGAGCCCCCCAGGACCCTTCTAAAAGGCCCCAGACCCTTCTAGAGCCTCCACGGACACTTCTAAAAGCAACCAGACCCTTCTAGAGCCACCCAGGACCCTTTTAAAATCCCTCAGACACTTCTAGAGGCCCCCAGGACCCTTCTAAAATACCCCAGAGCCTTCAAGATGCCCCCAGGACAATTCTAAAAGACCTCAACCCTTCTAGAGCCCCCCAGGAACCTTCTAAAAGCCCCCAGACCCTTCTAGAGACCCGCAGGACCCTTCTAATAGCACTCAGACCCTTCTAGAGTCTACCAGGACCCTTCTAAAAGCACCCAGACCTTTCTAGAGCTCCCCAGGACCATTCTAAACTCCCCCAGACCCTTCCAGAGCCCCCCAGGACGCTTCTAAATGCCCCCAGACCCATCTAGAGCACCCCAGGACTCTTCTAAAAGCCTCCAGTCCCTTCTAGAGGCCCCCAGGACCCTTCTGAATGCCCCCAGACCCTTCTAGAGCCCCCCAGGACTCTTCTAAAAGACCCCAGACCATTCCAGAGGCCCTCAGGACCCTTCTGAAAGCGCCCAGACCCTTCTAGAGCAACCCAGGACCCTTCTAAATGCACCCAGACACTTCTAGCGCCACCCAGGACCCTTCTAAAAGACCCCAGACCCTTCTAGAGCTCCCCAGGACCCTTCTAAAAGTCCCCAGACACTTCTAGACCCCCCAGGACCCTTCTAAAAGCACCCAGACACTTCTAGCGCCACCCAGGACCCTTCTAAAAGACCCCAGACCCTTCTAGAGCTCCCCAGGACCCTTCTAAAAGTCCCCAGACACTTCTAGACCCCCCAGGACCCTTCTAAAAGCACCCAGACCCTTCTAGAGCCCCCCAGGACACTTCTAACAGCCCCCAGACCATTCTAGACCCACACCGAATCCTTCTAAAAGCGCCCAGACCATTCTAGAACCTCCCAGGACCCTTCTAAAAGGACGCAGACACTTCTAGAGGACCCGAGGACCCTTCTAAAAGACCCCAGATCCTTCTAGAGGCCCCCCAGGACCCTTCTAAAAGCCCCCAGACCATTCTAGAGACCCCTAGGACCCTTCTATAAAGCCTCCAGACCCTTCTAGAGGCCCCCAGGACCCTTCTAAAAGCCCCCAGACAGTTCTAGAGACACCCAGGACCCTTCTAAAAGCACCCAGACACTTCTAGCGCCCTCAGGAAACTTCTAAAAGCCCCAAGACCCTTCTAGAGCTCCTCAGGACCCTTCTAAAAGCCCCCAGACCCATCTAGACCCCCCCAGGACTCTTCTAAAAGCATCCAGACCCTTCTAGAGCCCCCCAGGACCATTCTAAATGTCCCCAGACCCATCTAGACCCCCCCAGGACTCTTCTAAAAGCATCCAGACCATTCTAGAGGTCCCCAGGACCCTTCTGAATGCCCCCAGACCCTTCTAGAGCCCCCCAGAACGCTTCTAAAAGCCTCCAGACCCTTCTAGAGGCCCCCAGGACCCTTCTGAAAGCCCCCAGACCCTTCTAGAGCTCCCCAGGACCCTTCTAAATGCACCCAGACACTTTTAGCGCCACCCAGGACCTTTCTAAAAGACCCCAGACCCTTCTAGAGCTCCCAAGGACCCTTCTAAAAGCACCCAGACCCTTCTAGAGCAACCCAGGACCCTTCTAAAAACACCCAGACCCTTCTAGAGCCCCCTAGGACCCTTCTCAAAGACCCCAGAGCCTTCTAGAGTCCCCCAGGGCCCTTCTAAAACCCCCCAGACCCTTCTAGAGACACGCAGGACCCTTCTAAAATCCCCCAGACCCTTCTAGAGGACACCAGGGCTCTCCTAATGGTCCCCAGACCCTTCTAGAGCCACCAAGGACCCTTCTAAATGCCCCCAGACTCTTCTAGACCCTCCCCGAATCCTTCTAAAAGCACCCAGACCATTCCAGAGCCTCCCAGGACCCTTCTAAAATCCCTCAGACACTTCTAGAGGCCAACAGGACACTTCTAAAAGCCCCCAGAGCCTTCTAGATGCCCCCAGGACCATTCTAAAAGCCCTCACACCCTTCTAGAGCACCCCAGGACCCTTCTAAAAGCCCCCAGACCCTTCTAGAGCCCCCCAGGACCCTTCTAAAAGCCCCCAGACCCTTCTAGAGACCCGCAGGACCCTTCTAAATGCCCCCAGACCCTTCTAGAGTCTCCCAGGACCCTTCTAAAAGCCCCCAGACCCTTCTAGAGCTCCCCAGGACCCTTCTAAAATACCCCAGACCCCTCTAGAGGCCCCCAGGGCTCCTCTAGTGGTCCCCACACCCTTCTAGAGCCCCCAAGGACCCTTCTAAAAGCCCCCAGACCCTTCTAGAGACACGCAGGACACTTCTAAAAGCCCCAGACCCTTCTGGAGCCTCCCAGGACCTTTCTAAAAGCCCACAGACAATTCTAGACCTCCCGAGGACCCTTCTAAAATCACCCAGACCATTCTAGAGGCTCCCAGTGCCCCTCTAATGGTCCCCAGACCCTTCTAGAGCCCCCAAGGACCCTTCTAAAAGCCCCCAGACCCTTCTATAGCCACCTAGGACCATTCTAAAAGCACCCAGACCCTTCTAGAGGCCCCCAGGACCCTTCTAAAATACCCCAGACCCTTCTAGAGCCCCCCAGGACCCTTCTAAAATCCCCCAGACCCTTCTAGAACACCCCAGGACCCTTCTAAAAGAGCCCAGACTATTCTAGAGCCCCCCAGGACTCTTCAAAATGCCCCCAGACACTTCTAGAGAGCCCAGGGCCCGTCTAAAAGCACCCAGACCCTTCTAGAGAACCCCAGGACCCTTCTAAAACCTCCCAGACCCTTCTAGACCCTCCCCGGATCTTTCTAAAAGCCCCCAGACCCTTCTAGAGCCCCCCAGGATCATTCTCAAAGACTCCAGACCCTTCTAGAGCCCCCAGGACCCTTCTAAAAGCCCCCAGACCCTTCTAGATCCTCCCCGTATCATTCTAAATGACCCCAGACCCTTCTAGAGGACCCCAGGACCCTTCTAAAAGCCGCCAGACCCTTCTAGAGCCTCCCCGGATCATTCTAAAAGCACATAGACGCTTCTAGATGCCCCCAGGACGATTCTAAAACCCTCCAGACATTTGTAGAGCCTCCCAGGACCCTTCTAAACGCCCCCAGACCCTTCTAGAACCTCCCCGGATCCTTCTAAAAGTACCCAGACCCATCTGGATCCTCCCAGGACCCTTCTAAAAGACCCCAGACCCTTCTAGAGGCCCCAAGAACCCTTCTATATGCCCCCAGACCTTTCTAGAGGCCCCCAGGATCCTTCTAAAATCCGCCAGACCCTTCTAGAGCACCCCAGGACCCTTATAAATGCCCCCAGACCCTTCTAGAGCCCCCCAGGACCTTCTAAAAGCCTCCAGACTTTTCTAGAGGCCCGCAGGACCCTTCTGAAAGCCCCCAGATCCTTCTAGATCCGCCCAGGACCCTTCTAAAAGCCCCCAGACCATTCTAGAGCCCCCCATAACTCCTCTAAAAGCCCCCAGACCCTTCTAGAGAAGCCCAGGGCCCCTATAAAACCACCCAGACCGTTCTAGACCCTCCCCGGATCCTTCTAAACGCCCCCACACCTGTCTAGAGCCACCCAGGACCCTTCAAAAAGCCTCCAGACCATTCTAGAGCCCCCCAGGACCCTTCTAAAAGCCCCCAGACCCTTCTAGAGATTCCACGTATCCTTCTAAAAGCCCCCACACCCTTCTAGAGCCCCCCAGGACCCTTCTAAATGCCCCCAGACCAATCTAGAGCCCCAAGGACTCTTCTAAAAGCATCCAGTCCCTTCTAGAGGCCACCAGGACCGTTCTGAATGCCCCCAGACCATTCTAGAGCCCATCAGGACCATTCTAAAAGCCTCCAGACACTTCTACATGCCCCCAGGACCCTTCTGAAAGCCCCCAGACCCTTCTAGAGCTCCCCAGGACCCTTCCAAATACACCCAGACACTTCTAGCGACCCCCATGACACTTCTGAAAGCCCCAGACCCTTCTAGAGGCCCCCAGGACTCTTCTAAAAAGCCCCAGACCCTTCTAGAGCCCCCCAGGACCCGTCTAAAAGAACCCAGACCCTTCTAGAGCTCCACAGGACCCTTCTAAAAGCCCCAGACCCTTCTAGACCCTCCCCGAATCCTTCTAAAAGCACCCAGACCCTTCTAGAACCTCCCCGGACCCTTCTAAAAGGCCGCAGACAATTCTAGAGGCCCCCAGGACCCTTCTAAAAGCACCCAGAGACTTCTAGATGCACCCAGGACCATTCTAAAAGCCCTCACACTCTTCTAGAGCCCACCAGGACCCTTCTAAAAGCCGCCAGACCCTTCTAGAACCCCCCAGGACGCTTCTAAAAGCCCCCTGACGCTTCTAGAGACCCCTTAGAGTTAGGATTAGGGTTAGGGTTAGGGTTAGAGTTAGGGTTAGGGTTAGGGTTAGGGTTAGGGTTAGGGTTAGGGTTAGGGTTAGGGTTAGGGTTAGAGTTAGGGTTAGGTTTAGGGTTAGGGTTAGGGTTAGAGTTAGGGCTAGAGTTAGGGTTAGGGTTAGGGTTAGGGTTAGGGTTTGGGTTTGTGTTAGAGTTAGGGTTAGAGTAAGAGTTAGGGTTAGGGATAGGGTTAGGAACCTTTTTTAGCCCTACAGGACCCATCTAAAAGCACTCAGACCATTCAACATCCCCTCAGGACCCTCCTAACTGTCCCCAGATCCTTCTAGAGCCCACCAGGACCCTTCTAAAAGACCCAGACCCCTCTAGAGCCCCCCAAGACCATTCTAAAAGCCCCCAGACCCTTCTAGAGACCCCCAGGACCCTTCTAATAGCCCCCAGAGCCTTCTAGATGCCACCAGGACGCTTCTAAAAGTCCTAACACCCATCTAGAGCCCCCCAGGACCCTTCTAAAAGCCTCCAGACACTTCTAGAGCTCCCCAGGACCCTTCTAAAATCCCCCAGACCCTTCTAGAGGCCCCCAGGGCCCCTCTAATGGTCCCCAGACCCTTCTAGAGCCCCCCAGGACCCATCTAAAAGCACCCAGACCCTTCTACATCCCCACAGAACCCTTCTAAAAGCACCCAGACCCTTCTAGATGCACCCAGGACCCTTCTGAAAGCACCCAGACCCTTCTAGACCATCCCCGGATCATTCTAAAAGCACCCAGACCCATCTAGAGCCCACCAGGACTCTTCTAAAACCCTCCAGACCGTTCTAGTGGCCCCCAGGACCATTCTAAAAGCCCCCAGACAATTCTAGAGCTCCCCAGGACCCTTCTAAAATCCCCCAGACCCTTCTAGAGGACCCCAGTGCCCCTCTAATGTTCCCCAGACCCATCTAGAGCCCCCAAGGACCCTTCTAAAAGCCCCCAGAGCCTTCTAGACCCTCCCTGGATCCTTCTAATAGCACCCAGACCCTTCTAGAGCCCCCCAGGACCCTTCTACAAGACCTCCGAACCCTTCTAGAGCCTCTACGGACCCTTCTAAAAGCCCCCGGACCCTTCTAGAGCCCCCCAGGACCCATCTAAAAGCCCCCAGACCCTTCTACAGCCACACAGGACCCTTCTGAAAGCACCCAAACCCTTCTAGAGCCCCCCAGGACCCTTCTAAAAGAATCCAGACCCTTCTACACACTTCCCGGATCATTCAAAAAGCACCCAGACCCTTCTACAGCCTCCCAGGACCCTTCTAAAATCCTTCAGACCCTTCTAGAAGCCCCCAGGACCCTTCTGAAAGCCCCCAGAGCCTTGTAGATGCCCCCAGGACCCTTCTAAAAGCAACCACACCCTTCTAGAGCCCCCCAGGACGCTTCTAAAAGCCCCCAGACCATTCTAGAGCCACCCAGAACCCTTCTAAAAGCTCCCAGACCCTTCTAGAGGCCCCCAAGATCCTTCTAAAAGCCCCCAGACCCTTCTAGAGCCCCCCGGGACCCTTCTAAATGCCCCCAGACCATTCTAGAGCCACCCAGGACATTTCTAAAAGCACCCAGACCCTTCTAGCGCCCACCAGGACCCTTCTAAAAGCAACCAGACCATTCTAGAGCCACCCAGGGCCCTTCTAAAATCACCCAGACACTTCTAGAGCCTCCCAGGACCCTTCTAAAAATCCTCAGACCCATCTAGAGGCCCCCAGGACCCTTCTAAAAGTCCCCAGAGCCATCTAGATGCTCCCAGGACCCTTCTAAAAGCACTCACACTCTTCTAAAGCCACCCAGGACTCTTCTAAAAGCCCCCAGAGCATTCTAGAGCCCCTCAGGACCATTCTAAAAGCCCCCAGACCCTTCTAAAGACCCCCAGGACCCTTCTAAAAGCACCCAGACCCTTCTAGAGCCCCCCAGGACCCTTCTAAAAGAACCCAGACGCTTCTAGATCACCACAGGACCCTTCTAAAAGCCCCCAGACCATTCTAGACCCTCCCCGAATCCTTCTAAAACACCCAGACCCTTCTAGAGCCTCCCAGGACCCTTCTAATATCCCGCAGACATTTCTAGAGGCCCCCAGGACCCTTCTAAGAGCACCCAGACCATTCTATATCCCCCCAGGACCCTTCTAAAAGCCCTCAGACCCTTCTAGAGACCCGCAGGACCCTTCTAAAAGCCCCCAGACCCTTCTAGATTCTCCCAGGACCCTTCTAAAAGCCCCCAGACACTTCTAGAGATCCCCAGGACCCTTCTAAAATCCCCCAGACCCTTCTAGAGGCCACCAGGGCTTCTCTAATGGTCCCCAGACCATTCAAGAGCCCCCAAGGACACTTCTAAAAGGTCCCAGAGCCTTCTAGACCCTCCCCGGATCCTTCTAATAGACCCCAGACCCTTCTAGAGCCACGCAGGACCCTTCTAAAAGCACCCAGACCTTTCTAGAGGCCCCCTGGACCCTTCAAAAAGCCCCCAGACCCTTCTAGAGCCTCCCAGGGCCATTCTAAAAGCAACCAGACCCTTCTAGATCCTCCCAGGACCCTTCTAAAAGCACCCAGACCCTTCTAGAGCCCCCCAGGACCTTTCTAAATGCCCCCAGACCCTTCTAGAGCCCCACAGGACCCTTCTAAAAGCACCCATACCCTTCTATAGACCCTACAGGACCCTTCTAGAAGCCCTCAGACCTTTCCAGAGTCTCCCAGGACCCTTCTAAAAGCCCCCAGACCCTTCTAGAGCCCCCCAGGACCCTTCTCAAAGACCCCAGACCCTTCTAGATTCCTCCAGGACCCTTCTAAAAGCACCCAGACCCTTCTAGAGACACGCAGGATTCTAAATGACCCCAGACCATTCTAGAGCCCCCCAGGACTCTTCTAAAAGCCCCCAGACCCTTCTAGAGAAGTCCAGGGCCCTTCTAAAAGCACCCAGACCCTTCTAGAGCTCCCCAGGACCCTTCAAAAATCCCTCAGACCCTTCTAGAGCCCCCAAGGACGCTTCTAAAAGCCCCCAGAACCTTCTAGACCCTCCCCGGATCCTTCTAATAGCACCCAGACCCTTCTAGAGCCCCCCAGGACCCTTCTAAAAGGCCCCAGACCCTTCTAGAGCCTCCACGGACACTTCTAAAAGCAACCAGACCCTTCTAGAGCCACCCAGGACCCTTTTAAAATCCCTCAGACACTTCTAGAGGCCCCCAGGACCCTTCTAAAATACCCCAGAGCCTTCAAGATGCCCCCAGGACAATTCTAAAAGACCTCAACCCTTCTAGAGCCCCCCAGGAACCTTCTAAAAGCCCCCAGACCCTTCTAGAGACCCGCAGGACCCTTCTAATAGCACTCAGACCCTTCTAGAGTCTACCAGGACCCTTCTAAAAGCACCCAGACCTTTCTAGAGCTCCCCAGGACCATTCTAAACTCCCCCAGACCCTTCCAGAGCCCCCCAGGACGCTTCTAAATGCCCCCAGACCCATCTAGAGCACCCCAGGACTCTTCTAAAAGCCTCCAGTCCCTTCTAGAGGCCCCCAGGACCCTTCTGAATGCCCCCAGACCCTTCTAGAGCCCCCCAGGACTCTTCTAAAAGACCCCAGACCATTCCAGAGGCCCTCAGGACCCTTCTGAAAGCGCCCAGACCCTTCTAGAGCAACCCAGGACCCTTCTAAATGCACCCAGACACTTCTAGCGCCACCCAGGACCCTTCTAAAAGCAACCAGACCATTCTAGAGCCACCCAGGGCCCTTCTAAAATCACCCAGACACTTCTAGAGCCTCCCAGGACCCTTCTAAAAATCCTCAGACCCATCTAGAGGCCCCCAGGACCCTTCTAAAAGTCCCCAGAGCCATCTAGATGCTCCCAGGACCCTTCTAAAAGCACTCACACTCTTCTAAAGCCACCCAGGACTCTTCTAAAAGCCCCCAGAGCATTCTAGAGCCCCTCAGGACCATTCTAAAAGCCCCCAGACCCTTCTAAAGACCCCCAGGACCCTTCTAAAAGCACCCAGACCCTTCTAGAGCCCCCCAGGACCCTTCTAAAAGAACCCAGACGCTTCTAGATCACCACAGGACCCTTCTAAAAGCCCCCAGACCATTCTAGACCCTCCCCGAATCCTTCTAAAACACCCAGACCCTTCTAGAGCCTCCCAGGACCCTTCTAATATCCCGCAGACATTTCTAGAGGCCCCCAGGACCCTTCTAAGAGCACCCAGACCATTCTATATCCCCCCAGGACCCTTCTAAAAGCCCTCAGACCCTTCTAGAGACCCGCAGGACCCTTCTAAAAGCCCCCAGACCCTTCTAGATTCTCCCAGGACCCTTCTAAAAGCCCCCAGACACTTCTAGAGATCCCCAGGACCCTTCTAAAATCCCCCAGACCCTTCTAGAGGCCACCAGGGCTTCTCTAATGGTCCCCAGACCATTCAAGAGCCCCCAAGGACACTTCTAAAAGGTCCCAGAGCCTTCTAGACCCTCCCCGGATCCTTCTAATAGACCCCAGACCCTTCTAGAGCCACGCAGGACCCTTCTAAAAGCACCCAGACCTTTCTAGAGGCCCCCTGGACCCTTCAAAAAGCCCCCAGACCCTTCTAGAGCCTCCCAGGGCCATTCTAAAAGCAACCAGAAACTTCTAGATCCTCCCAGGACCCTTCTAAAAGCACCCAGACCCTTCTAGAGCCCCCCAGGACCTTTCTAAATGCCCCCAGACCCTTCTAGAGCCCCACAGGACCCTTCTAAAAGCACCCATACCCTTCTATAGACCCTACAGGACCCTTCTAGAAGCCCTCAGACCTTTCCAGAGTCTCCCAGGACCCTTCTAAAAGCCCCAGACCCTTCTAGAGCCCCCCAGGACCCTTCTCAAAGACCCCAGACCCTTCTAGATTCCTCCAGGACCCTTCTAAAAGCACCCAGACCCTTCTAGAGACACGCAGGACACTTCTAAAAGCCCCCAGACCCTTCTATATTCCCCCAGGACCCTTCTAAAAGAATCCAGACCCTTCTAGAGCTCCCCAGGACCCTTCTAAAATCTCCCAGACCCTTCTAGAGGACGCCAGGGCTCCTCTAATGGTCCCCAGACCCTTCTAGAGCCCCCAAGGACGCTTCTAAAAGCCCCCAGAACTTTCTAGACCCTCCCCGGATCCTTCTAATAGCACCCAGACCCTTCTAGAGCCCCCCAGGACCCTTCTAAAAGGCCCCAGACCCTTCTAGAGCCTCCACGGACACTTCTAAAAGCAACCAGACCCTTCTAGAGCCACCCAGGACCCTTTTAAAATCCCTCAGACACTTCTAGAGGCCCCCAGGACCCTTCTAAAATACCCCAGAGCCTTCAAGATGCCCCCAGGACAATTCTAAAAGACCTCAACCCTTCTAGAGCCCCCCAGGAACCTTCTAAAAGCCCCCAGACCCTTCTAGAGACCCGCAGGACCCTTCTAATAGCACTCAGACCCTTCTAGAGTCTACCAGGACCCTTCTAAAAGCACCCAGACCTTTCTAGAGCTCCCCAGGACCATTCTAAACTCCCCCAGACCCTTCCAGAGCCCCCCAGGACGCTTCTAAATGCCCCCAGACCCATCTAGAGCACCCCAGGACTCTTCTAAAAGCCTCCAGTCCCTTCTAGAGGCCCCCAGGACCCTTCTGAATGCCCCCAGACCCTTCTAGAGCCCCCCAGGACTCTTCTAAAAGACCCCAGACCATTCCAGAGGCCCTCAGGACCCTTCTGAAAGCGCCCAGACCCTTCTAGAGCAACCCAGGACCCTTCTAAATGCACCCAGACACTTCTAGCGCCACCCAGGACCCTTCTAAAAGACCCCAGACCCTTCTAGAGCTCCCCAGGACCCTTCTAAAAGTCCCCAGACACTTCTAGACCCCCCAGGACCCTTCTAAAAGCACCCAGACACTTCTAGCGCCACCAGGACCCTTCTAAAAGACCCCAGACCCTTCTAGAGCTCCCCAGGACCCTTCTAAAAGTCCCCAGACACTTCTAGACCCCCCAGGACCCTTCTAAAAGCACCCAGACCCTTCTAGAGCCCCCCAGGACACTTCTAACAGCCCCCAGACCATTCTAGACCCACACCGAATCCTTCTAAAAGCGCCCAGACCATTCTAGAACCTCCCAGGACCCTTCTAAAAGGACGCAGACACTTCTAGAGGACCCGAGGACCCTTCTAAAAGACCCCAGATCCTTCTAGAGGCCCCCCAGGACCCTTCTAAAAGCCCCCAGACCATTCTAGAGACCCCTAGGACCCTTCTATAAAGCCTCCAGACCCTTCTAGAGGCCCCCAGGACCCTTCTAAAAGCGCCCAGACAGTTCTAGAGACACCCAGGACCCTTCTAAAAGCACCCAGACACTTCTAGCGCCCTCAGGAAACTTCTAAAAGCCCCAAGACCCTTCTAGAGCTCCTCAGGACCCTTCTAAAAGCCCCCAGACCCATCTAGACCCCCCCAGGACTCTTCTAAAAGCATCCAGACCCTTCTAGAGCCCCCCAGGACCATTCTAAATGTCCCCAGACCCATCTAGACCCCCCCAGGACTCTTCTAAAAGCATCCAGACCATTCTAGAGTCCCCAGGACCCTTCTGAATGCCCCCAGACCCTTCTAGAGCCCCCAGAACGCTTCTAAAAGCCTCCAGACCCTTCTAGAGGCCCCCAGGACCCTTCTGAAAGCCCCCAGACCCTTCTAGAGCTCCCCAGGACCCTTCTAAATGCACCCAGACACTTTTAGCGCCACCCAGGACCTTTCTAAAAGACCCCAGACCCTTCTAGAGCTCCCAAGGACCCTTCTAAAAGCACCCAGACCCTTCTAGAGCAACCCAGGACCCTTCTAAAAACACCCAGACCCTTCTAGAGCCCCCTAGGACCCTTCTCAAAGACCCCAGAGCCTTCTAGAGTCCTCCAGGGCCCTTCTAAAACCCCCCAGACCCTTCTAGAGACACGCAGGACCCTTCTAAAAGCCCCCAGACCCTTCTAGATTCCCCCAGGACCCTTGTAAAAGCCCCCAGACCCTTCTAGAGACACGCAGGACCCTTCTAAAATCCCCCAGACCCTTCTAGAGGACCCCAGGGCTCTCCTAATGGTCCCCAGACCCTTCTAGAGCCACCAAGGACCCTTCTAAATGCCCCCAGACTCTTCTAGACCCTCCCCGAATCCTTCTAAAAGCACCCAGACCATTCCAGAGCCTCCCAGGACCCTTCTAAAATCCCTCAGACACTTCTAGAGGCCAACAGGACACTTCTAAAAGCCCCCAGAGCCTTCTAGATGCCCCCAGGACCATTCTAAAAGTCTAAAAGCCCTCACACCCTTCTAGAGCACCCCAGGACCCTTCTAAAAGCCCCCAGACCCTTCTAGAGCCCCCAGGACCCTTCTAAAAGCCCCCAGACCCTTCTAGAGACCCGCAGGACCCTTCTAAATGCCCCCAGACCCTTCTAGAGTCTCCCAGGACCCTTCTAAAAGCCCCCAGACCCTTCTAGAGCTCCCCAGGACCCTTCTAAAATACCCCAGACCCCTCTAGAGGCCCCCAGGGCTCCTCTAGTGGTCCCCACACCCTTCTAGAGCCCCCAAGGACCCTTCTAAAAGCCCCCAGACCCTTCTAGAGACACGCAGGACACTTCTAAAAGCCCCAGACCCTTCTGGAGCCTCCCAGGACCTTTCTAAAAGCCCACAGACAATTCTAGACCTCCCGAGGACCCTTCTAAAATCACCCAGACCATTCTAGAGGCTCCCAGTGCCCCTCTAATGGTCCCCAGACCCTTCTAGAGCCCCCAAGGACCCTTCTAAAAGCCCCCAGACCCTTCTATAGCCACCTAGGACCATTCTAAAAGCACCCAGACCCTTCTAGAGGCCCCCAGGACCCTTCTAAAATCCCCCAGACCCTTCTAGAGCCCCCCAGGACCCTTCTAAAATCCCCAGACCCTTCTAGAACACCCCAGGACCCTTCTAAAAGAGCCCAGACTATTCTAGAGCCCCCCAGGACTCTTCAAAATGCCCCCAGACACTTCTAGAGAGCCCAGGGCCCGTCTAAAAGCACCCAGACCCTTCTAGAGAACCCCAGGACCCTTCTAAAACCTCCCAGACCCTTCTAGACCCTCCCCGGATCTTTCTAAAAGCCCCCAGACCCTTCTAGAGCCCCCAGGATCATTCTCAAAGACTCCAGACCCTTCTAGAGCCCCCAGGACCCTTCTAAAAGCCCCCAGACCCTTCTAGATCCTCCCCGTATCATTCTAAATGACCCAGACCCTTCTAGAGGACCCCAGGACCCTTCTAAAAGCCGCCAGACCCTTCTAGAGCCTCCCCGGATCATTCTAAAAGCACATAGACGCTTCTAGATGCCCCAGGACGATTCTAAAACCCTCCAGACATTTGTAGAGCCTCCCAGGACCCTTCTAAACGCCCCAGACCCTTCTAGAACCTCCCCGGATCCTTCTAAAAGTACCCAGACCCATCTGGATCCTCCCAGGACCCTTCTAAAAGACCCCAGACCCTTCTAGAGGCCCCAAGAACCCTTCTATATGCCCCCAGACCTTTCTAGAGGCCCCCAGGATCCTTCTAAAATCCGCCAGACCCTTCTAGAGCACCCCAGGACCCTTATAAATGCCCCCAGACCCTTCTAGAGCCCCCCAGGACCTTCTAAAAGCCTCCAGACTTTTCTAGAGGCCCGCAGGACCCTTCTGAAAGCCCCCAGATCCTTCTAGATCCGCCCAGGACCCTTCTAAAAGCCCCCAGACCATTCTAGAGCCCCCATAACTCCTCTAAAAGCCCCCAGACCCTTCTAGAGAAGCCCAGGGCCCCTATAAAACCACCCAGACCGTTCTAGACCCTCCCCGGATCCTTCTAAACGCCCCCACACCCTTCTAGAGCCACCCAGGACCCTTCAAAAAGCCTCCAGACCATTCTAGAGCCCCCCAGGACCCTTCTAAAAGCCCCCAGACCCTTCTAGAGATTCCACGTATCCTTCTAAAAGCCCCCACACCCTTCTAGAGCCCCCCAGGACCCTTCTAAATGCCCCCAGACCAATCTAGAGCCCCAAGGACTCTTCTAAAAGCATCCAGTCCCTTCTAGAGGCCACCAGGACCGTTCTGAATGCCCCCAGACCATTCTAGAGCCCATCAGGACCATTCTAAAAGCCTCCAGACACTTCTACATGCCCCCAGGACCCTTCTGAAAGCCCCCAGACCCTTCTAGAGCTCCCAGGACCCTTCCAAATACACCCAGACACTTCTAGCGACCCCCATGACACTTCTGAAAGCCCCAGACCCTTCTAGAGGCCCCCAGGACTCTTCTAAAAAGCCCCAGACACTTCTAGAGCCCCCCAGGACCCGTCTAAAAGAATCCAGACCCTTCTAGAGCTCCACAGGACCCTTCTAAAAGCCCCAGACCCTTCTAGACCCTCCCCGAATCCTTCTAAAAGCACCCAGACCCTTCTAGAACCTCCCCGGACCCTTCTAAAAGGCCGCAGACAATTCTAGAGGCCCCCAGGACCCTTCTAAAAGCACCCAGAGACTTCTAGATGCACCCAGGACCATTCTAAAAGCCCTCACACTCTTCTAGAGCCCACCAGGACCCTTCTAAAAGCCGCCAGACCCTTCTAGAACCCCCCAGGACCCTTCTAAAAGCCCCCTGACGCTTCTAGAGACCCGCAGGACCCTTCTAAATGCACCCAGACCCTTCTAGATTCTCCCAGGACCCTTCTAAAAGCCCCCAGACCCTTCTAGAGGCCCCTAGGGCCCCTCTAATGGTCCCCAGACCCTTCTAGAGCATCAAGGACCCTTCTAAAAGCCCCCAGACCCTTCTAGAGACCCGCAGGACCCTTCTAAATGCCCCCAGACCCTTCTAGAGCCCCCCAGGACCCTTCTAAAAGCCCCCAGACCCTTCTAGAGCTCCCCAGGACCCGTCTAAAATACCCAAGACCCTTCTAGAGGTCCCCAGGGCCCCTCTAGTGGTCCCCAGACCCTTCTAGAGCCCCCAAGGACCATTCTAAAAGACCCCAGACCCTTCAAGAGCTCCCCTGAACCCTTCTAAAATCACGCAGACCCTTCTAGAGGCCCCTAGGGCCTCTCTAATTGTCCCCAGACCCTTCTAGAGCCCCAAGGAACCTTCTAAAAGCCCCCAGACCCTTCTAGAGACCCGCGGTACCCTTCTAAAAGACCCCAGCCCCTTGTAGACGATCCCTGGATCCTTCTAATAGCCCCCAGACCCTTCTAGAGCCCCCCAGGACCCTTCTAAAAGTCCCCAGACCCGTCTAGACCCTCCCTGGATCCTTCTAAAAGCACCCAGACCCTTCTAAAGCCTCCGAGGACCCTTATAAAATCCCTTAGACCATTCTAGAGCCCCCCAGGACCCTTCTAAAAGCTCCCAGACCCTTCTAGAGACCCGCAGGACCCATCTAAATGCCCCCAGGCCCTTCTAGAGTTTCCCAGGACCCTTCTAAAAGCCCCCAGACCCTTCTAGAGCTCCCCAGGACCCTTCTAAAATACCCCAGACTCTTCTAGAGGCCTCCAGGGCCACTCTAGTGGTCCCCAGACCCTTCTAGAGCCCCCAAGGACCATTCTAAAAGCCCCCAGACCATTCTAGAGGCCCCTAGGGCCCCTCTAATGGTCCCCAGACCCTTCTAGAGCCACAAGGACCCTTCTAAAAGCCCCCAGACCCTTCTAGAGACCCGCAGGACCCTTCTAAATGCCCCCAGACCTATCTAGAGGCCCCCAGGATCCTTCTAAAATCCCCCAGACCCTTCTAGAGCCCCCCAGGACACTTCTAAATGCCCCCAGACCCTTCTAGAGCCCCCCAGGAAAATTCTAAAAGCCCTCAGACCCTTCTAGAGCCTCCCAGGACCCTTCTGAAAGCCCCCAGACCCTTCTAGATGCGCCCAGGACCCTTCTAAAAGACCCCAGACCATTCTAGAGCCCCCCAGGACTCTTCTAAAAGCCCCCAGACCCTTCTAGAGAAGTCCAGGGCCCTTTTAAAAGCACCCAGACCCTTCTAGAGCTCCCCAGGACCCTTCTAAAATCCCTCAGACCCTTCTAGAGCCCCCCAGGATCCTTCTAAAATCACCCAGACCCTTCTAGAACCCCCCAGGACCATTCTAAAACCACCCAGACCATTCTAGACCCTCCCCGGATCCTTCTAAAAGCACCCAGACCATTCTAGAACCTGCCAGGACCCTTCTAAAATCCATCAGACCATTCTAGAGCCTCCCAGGACCCTTCTAAAAGCCTCCAGACCCTTCTAGAGCAACCCAGGACCCTTCTAAAAGCCCCCAGACCCTTCTAGAAATTCCACGTATCCTTCTAAAAGCCCCCAGACCCTTCTAGATCCCCCCAGGACCCTTCTAAATGCACCCAGACCCATCTAGAGCCCCCCAGGACCCTTCTAAAAGCATCCAGTCCCTTCTAGAGGCCACCAGGACCGTTCTGTATGCCCCCAGACCCTTCTAGAGCGCTCCAGGACCCTTCTAAATGCCTCCAGACCCTTCTACATGCCCCCAAGACCCTTCTGAAAGCCCCCAGACCCTTCTAGAGCTCCCCAAGACCCTTCCAAATACACCCAGACACTTCTAGCGACCCCCAGGATCATTCTGAAAGCCCCAGACCCTTCTAGAGCTCCCCAGGACTCTTCTAAAAGGCCCCAGAGCCTTCTAGAGCCCCCCAGGAATCGTCTAAAAGACCCCAGACCCTTCTAGAGCTCCACAGGACCCTTCTAAAAGCCCCAGACCCTTCTAGACCCTAACCGGTTCCTTCTAAAAGCACCCAGACCCTACTAGAGCCTCCCCGGACCCTTCTACAACTCCTCAGACACTTCTAGAGGCCCCCAGGACCCTTCTAAAAGCACCCAGAGATTTCTAGATGCACCCAGGACCATTCTAAAAGCTCTCACACCCTTCTAGAGCCCCCCAGGACCCTTCTAAAAGCCGCCAGACCCTTCTAGAGCCCCACAGGACCCTTCTAAAAGCCCTCAGACCCTTCTAGAGACACGCAGGACCATCTAAATGCCCCCAGACCCTTCTAGAGTCTCCCAGGACCCTTCTAAAAGCCCCCAGACCCTTCTAGATCTCCCCAGGACCCTTCTAAAATACCCCAGACCTTTCTAGAGGCACCCAGGGCCCCTCTAGTGGTCCCCAGACCCTTCTAGAGCCCCCAAGGACCATTCTAAAAGCCCCCAGACCCTTCTAGAGACCCGCGGGACCCTTCTAAATGAACCCAGACCCCTCTACAGCCTACCAGGACCCTTCTAAAAGCCCCCAGACCCTTCTAGAGGCCCCTAGGGCCCCTCTAATGGTCCCCAGACCCTTCTAGAGCCCCCAAGGACCCTTCTAAAAGCCCCCAGACCCTTCTAGAGACCCGCAGGACCCTTCTAAAACAACCCAGACCCTTGTTAGACCATCCCAGGACCCTTCTAATATCCCCCAGACCCTTCTAGAGCCCCCCAGGACCCTTCTAAAAGCCTCCAGACCCTTCTAGACCCTCCCCGGTTCTTTCTAAAAGCACCCAGACCCTTCTAGAGCACCCCAGGACCCTTATAAAAGCCCCCAGAGCCTTCTAGATGCCCCCAGGACCCTTCTAAAAGCCCCCACACCATTCTAGAGCCACACCGGAACCTTCTAAAAGCCTCCAGGCCCTTCTAGAGCCCCCCAGGACCCTTCTAAAAGCCCCCAGACCCTTCTAGAGGCCCCAGGACTCTTCTAAAAGCCGCCAGACCCTTCTAGAGGCCCCCAGGACTCTTCTAAAAGACCCCAGACCCTTCTAGAGGCCCCCTGGACCCTTCTAAAAGCCTCCAGACATTTGTAGAGCCCCCCAGGACCCTTCTAAATGCACCCAGACCAATCTAGACCCTCTCCGGATCCTTCTAAAAGCACCCAGACCCATCTGGATCCTCCCAGGACCCTTCTAAAAGACTCCAGACCCTTCTAGATGCGCCCAGGACCCTTCTAAAAGCTTCCAGACCCTTCTAGAGGCCCCCAGGACCCTTCTGAATGCCCCCAGACCCTTCTAGAGCCCCTCAGGACCCTTCTAAAAGACTCCAGACCCTTCTACAGCCCCCCAGGACCCTTCTGAAAGCCCCCAGACCCTTCTAGAGCTACCCAGGACCCTTCTAAAATCCCCCAGACGCTTCTAGAGCCCCTTAGGACCCTTCTAAAAGCACCCAGACCCTTCTAGAGCCCCCTAGGCCCCTTCTAAAAGCACCCTGACCCTTCTAGAGCCCCACAGGACCCTTCTAAAAGCCCCCAGACCCTTCTAGACCCTCCCTGGATCATTCTAAAAGCACCCAGACCCTTCTAGAGCCTCCCAGGACCCTTCTAAAATCCCTCAGACAATTCTAGAGGCCCCCAGGACCCTTCTAAAAGCCCCCAGAGCCTTCTAGATGCCCCCAGGAACCTTCTAAAAGCACTCACAACCTTCTAGAGCCCACCAGGACTATCCTAAAGCTCCCCCGACCCTTCTAGAGCCCCCCAGTACACTTCTAAAAGCACCCAGACCCTTCTAGAGACCCGCAGGACCCATCTAAAAGCCCCCAGACCCTTCTAGAGCCCCCCAGGACCCTTCTAAAAGACTCCAGACCCTTCTACAGCACCCTAGGACCCTTCTGAAAGCCCCCAGACCCTTCTAGAGCTACCCAGAACCCTTCTAAAATACCCCAGACCCTTCTAGAGCTCTCCAGGACCCTTCTAATATCCCCCAGACCCTTCTAGATGCCCCCAAGGCCCCTCTAATGATACTCAGACACTTCTAGAGCCCCCAAGGACCCTTCTAACAGGATCCAGACCCTTCTAGAGACCCGCAGGACAATTCTAAAAGCCCCCAGACCCTTCTACAGCCTCCCGGGACCCTTCTAAAAGACCCCAGACCCTTCTAGAGCTCCCCAGGACCCTTCTAAAAGCACCCAGACCCTTCTAGAGCCCCCCAGGACCCTATAAAAGCCCCCAGACCCTTCTTGAGACACCCAGGACCCTTCCAAAATACCCCAGACCCTTCTAGAGCCACCCAAAGACCCTTCTCAAAGAACCCAGACCCTTCGAGAGCCCGCCAGGACACCTCTATAAGCCCCCAGACCCTTCTAGAGGACCCCAAGGCCCCTCTTAAGGACCCCCGTCTCTCCTAGAAGGGTCTCGGGGCTTTTAGAAGGGCCCTGGGGGGCTCTAGAATGGTCTGGGGGCTTTTAGAAGGGTCCTGGGGTTCTCTAGAAGGGTCTGGGGGCTTTTGAAAGTATCCTGGTGGCCTCTAGAATGGTGTGGGATATATCAGAGGGGTCCGGGGATGATCTAGAAGGGTCTGGGGACTTTTAGAAGGGTCCGGGGGGCCTCTAGAAGGGTCTGGAGGCTTTTAGAAGGGTCCTGCGAGGCTCTAGAAGGGTCCGGGGGCTTTTAGAGGGGTCCTGCGAGGCTCAAGAAGGGTCTGGGGGCTTTTAGAATGATCCGGGGAGGGTCTAGAAGGGTCTGGGGGCCTTTAGAATGGTCCTGGGGCTCTCTAGAAGGGTCTGGGTGCTTTTACAAGGGTCCTGGGAGGCTCTAGATGGGTTTGGGTGCTTTTAGAATGGTCCTGGGTGGCTCTAGAAGGTTCTGGTTGCTTTTCGAAGGGTCCTGGTTTATCTAGAAGGGTCTGGGGGCATTTAGAAGGGTCCTGGGTGTCTCTAGAAGGGTCTGGGTGCTTGTAGAATGGTCCTGGGGGGCTCTAGAAGGGTCTGCTGGCTTTTAGAAGGGTCCTGGGTGGATCTAGAAGGTTCTGGAGGCTTTCAGAAGGGTCATGGGGGTCTCTAGAATGGTCTGGGGGCTTTTAGAAGGGTCCTGGGGAGCCCTAGAAGGGTCTGGGTTCTTTTAGAAGGGTCCTGGGGGGCTCTAGAAGGGTCTGGAGGCTTTTAGAAGGGTCCTGGGTGGCTCTAGAAGGTTCTTGGGGCCTTCAGAAGGGTCCTGGGGGCCTCTATAAGGGTCTGGGTGCTTTTAGAAGGGTCCTGGGGGGCTCTAGAAGGTTCTTGGGGCTTTCAGAAGGGTCCTGGGGGCCTCTATAAGGGTCTGGGTGCTTTTAGAAGGGTCCTGGGAGGCTCTAGAATGGTCTGGGGTTTTTTAGAAGGATCCGGGGAGGGTGTAGAAGGGTCTGGGGGCTTTTAGAAGGGTCCTGGGGGCCTCTAGAAGGGTCTGGGGGCATTTAGATGGGTCATAGGGGGCTCTAGAAGGGTCTGGGGGCTTTTAGAATGATCCGGGGACGGTCTAGAAGGGTCTGGGTGCTTTTTGAAGGATCCTAGGGGGCTCTAGAAGGGTCTGAGGGCGTTTAGAAGGATCCGGGGAGTGTCTAGAAGGGTCTGGGGGCTTTTAGAAGGGTCCTGGGGGTCTCTAGAAGGGTCTGGTGGCTTTTAGAAGGGTCCTGGGAGGCTCTAGAAGGGTCTGGGTGTTTTTATAAGGGACCGGGGAGACTCTAGAAGGGTCTGGGTGCTTTTAGAAAGGTCCTGGGGGACTCTAGAAGGGTCTAGAGGCTGTTAGACGAGTCCTGGGGGCCTCTAGAAGGGTCTGGGGGCTTTTAGAAGGGTCCTGGGTGGATCTAGATTGGTCTGGGAGCTTGTAGAAGGGTCCTGGGGGGCTCTAGAAGGGTCTGGGTGCTTGTAGAATGGTCCTGGGGGGGCTCTAGAAGGGTCTCGTGGCTTTTAGAAGGGTCCTGGGGGCCTCTATAAGGGTCTGGGTGCTTTTAGAAGGGTCCTGGGAGGCTCTAGAATGGTCTGGGGTTTTTTAGAAGGATCCGGGGAGGGTGTAGAAGGGTCTGGGGGCTTTTAGAAGGGTCCTGGGGGCCTCTAGAAGGGTCTGGGGGCATTTAGATGGGTCATAGGGGGCTCTAGAAGGGTCTGGGGGCTTTTAGAATGATCCGGGGACGGTCTAGAAGGGTCTGGGTGCTTTTTGAAGGATCCTAGGGGGCTCTAGAAGGGTCTGAGGGCGTTTAGAAGGATCCAGGGAGTGTCTAGAAGGGTCTGGGGGCTTTTAGAAGGGTCCTGGGGGTCTCTAGAAGGGTCTGGTGGCTTTTAGAAGGGTCCTTGGAATGCTCTAGAAGGGTCTGGGTGCTTTTATATGGGACCGGGGAGACTCTAGAAGGGTCTGGGTCCTTTTAGAAAGGTCCTGGGGGGCTCTAGAAGGGTCTAGAGGCTGTTAGACGAGTCCTGGGGGCCTCTAGAAGGGTCTGGGGGCTTTTAGAAGGGTCCTGGGTGGATCTAGATTGGTCTGGGAGCTTGTAGAAGGGTCCTGGGGGGCTCTAGAAGGGTCTGGGTGCTTGTAGAATGGTCCTGGGGGGGCTCTAGAAGGGTCTCGTGGCTTTTAGAAGGGTCCTGGGGGCCTCTAGAAGGGTCTGGGGGCTTTTAGAAGGGTCCTAGGGGGCTCTAGAAGGGTCTGGGTGCTTGTAGAAAGGTCCTGGTAGGCTCTAGAAGGGTCTGGGTGCTTTTAGAAGGGTCCTGGGGTGCTCTAGAATGGTCTGGGTGCTTTTAGAAGGGTCCTGGGAGGCTCTAGAAGGGTCTGGGGGCTTTTAGAAGGGTCCTGGGTGGCTCTAGAATGGTCTGGGGGCTTTTAGAAGGGACCTGGGAGGATCTAGAAGAGTCTGGGGGCTTTTAGAAGGATCCTGGGAGGCTCTAGAAGGGTCTGGGGGCTTTTAGAATGGTCCTGGGATGCTCTAGAAGGGTCTTGGTGCTTTTAGAAGGGTCCTGGAGGGCTCTAGAAGGTTCTGGGTGCTTTCAGAAAGGTCCAGGGGGCCTCTAGAAGGGTCTGGAGGCTTTTAGAAGGGTCCGGGGGGGCTCTAGAATGGTCTGGGGGCTTTTAGACGGGTCCTGGCGTGCTCTAGAAAGGTCTGGGGACTTTTAGAAGGGTCCTGGGGTGCTCTAGAAGGGACGGGGTGCCTTAAGAGGAGGCCTGGGGGGCTCTAGAAGTGTCTGGGGGCTTTCAGAATGGTCCTGGGGTGCTCTAGAAGGGTCTGGGGTCTTTTAGAAGGATCCGTGGATTGTCTATAAGTGTCTGCGGCCTTTCAGAAGGGTCCTGGGGGGCTCTAGAAGGGTCTGGGGGCTTTTAGAAGGGTCCTGGGGTGGTCTAGAAGGGTCTGGGGGCTTTTAGAATGGTCCTGGGAGGCTCTAGAATGGTCTGGGTGCTTTTAGAAGGGTTCTGGGTGCCTCTTGAAGGGTCTGGGGGCATTTAGAAGGGTCCTGGGGGGCTCTAGAAGGGTCTAGGGGCTTTTAGAAGGGTACTGGGGGGCTCTAGAAGGGTCTGTGGGCTTTTAGAATGATCCTGGGGGGCTCTAGAAGGGTCTGGGGTCTTATCGAAGGATCCGGGGAGGGTCTAGAAGGGTCTGGGGGCTATTAGAAGTGTCCTAGGGGACTCTAGAAGGGTCTGGGGGCTTTTAGATGGGTCCTAGGGGGCTCTAGAAGGGTCTGGGAGGCTTTTTTGGAATGATCCTGGGGGGCTCTAGAAGGGTCTGGGGGCTTTTAGAATGATCCTGGGGGTCTCTAGAAGGGTCTGGGGGCTTTTAGAATGATCCGGGGACCGTCTAGAAAGGTCAGGGTGGTTTTTGAAGGATCCTAGGTGGCTCTAGAAGGGTCTGGGGGCTTTTAGAAGGATCCGGGGAGGGTCTATAAGGGTCTGGGGGCTTTTAGAAGGGTCCTGGGGTTCTCTAGAAGGGTCTGGTTGCTTTTAGAAGGGTACTGGGAGGCTCTAGAAGGGTCGGGGTGCTTTTATAATGGTCCGGGGAGCCTCTAGAAGGGTCTGGGTGCTTTTAGAAAGGTCCTGGGGGGCTCTAGAAGGGTCTAGAGGCTTTTAGACGGGTCCTGGGGGCCCCTAGAAGGGTCTGGGGGCTTGTAGAAGGGTCCTGGGTGGCTCTAGAAGGGTCTGGGGGCTTGTAGAAGGGTCCTGGGGGGCTCTAGAAGGGTCTGGGGGCTTTTAGAAGGGTCCTGGGGGCATCTAGAAAGCTCTGGGAGGTTTTAGAAGGGTCCTGGAGGTCTCTAGAAGGGTCTGGGGGCTTGTAGAAGGGTCCTGGGTGCCGCTAGAAGGGTCTGGGTGCTTTTAGAAGGGTCCTGGGGGGCTCAAGAAGGGTCTGGGGGCTTTTAGAAGGGTCCTGGGATGCTCTAGAAGGGTCTGGGGGCTTTTAGAACTGTCCTGGGGTGCTCTAGAAGGGTCTGGGGGCTTTTAGAAGGGTCCTGGGGGGCTCTAGAAGGGTCTGGGGCTTTTAGAAGGGTCCTGGAGGTCTCTAGAAGGGTCTGGGGGCTTTTAGAAGCGTCCTGGGTGGCTCTAGAAGGGTCTGGGGGCTTTTAGAAGGGTCCTGGGGGTCTCTAGAAGGGTCTGGGAGCTTTTAGAAGGGTCCTGGGAGGCTCTAGAAGGGTCTGGGGGCTTTTAGATCTGTCCTGGGATGCTCTAGAAGGGTCTGGGGGCTTTTAGAACTGTCCTGGGATGCTCTAGAAGGTTCTGGGGGCATTCAGAAGGGTCCAGGGTTCCTCTAGAAGGGTCTGGAGGCTTTTAGAAGGGTCCGGGGGGGCTCTAGAAGGGTCTGGGGGCTTTTAGAAGGGTCCTGGAGTGCTCTAGAAGGGTCTGGGGGCTTTTAGAATGCTCCTGGGGATCTCTAGAAGTGTCTGGGGTCTTTTAGAAAGATCCGGGGAGTGTCTAGATGTGTCTGCGGCCTTTCAGAAGTGTCCTGGGGGGATCTAGAAGGGTCTGGGGGCTTTTAGAAGGGTCCTGGGGGCGTCTAGAAGGGTCTGGGGGCTTTTAGAATGGTCCTGGGAGGCTCTAGAAGGGTCTGGGTGCTTTTAGAAGGGTCCTGGGGCCCTCTAGAAGGGTCTGAGTGCTTTTAGAAGGGTCATGGGGGTCTCTAGAAGGGTCTGGGGGCTTTTAGAATGATCCGGGGAGGGTCTAGAAGGTTCTGGAGGCTTTTAGAAGGGTCCTGGGGGGCTCTAGAGGGGTCTGGGGGCTTTTAGAAGGGTCCCGGGGTTCTCTAGAAGGGTCTGGGGGCATTTAGAAGTATCCTGGGGGCCTCTAGAAGGGTCTGGGATCTATTAGAGTGGTCCGGGGGGGCTCTAGAAGGGTCTGGGGGTTTTTAGAAGGGTCCTGGTAGGCTCTAGAATGGTCTGGGGGCTTTTAGAATGTTCCTGGGGTTCTCTAGAAGGGTCTGGGGACTTATAGAAGGGTCCTGGGGGCCTCTAGAAGGGTCTGAGAACTATTAGAGTGGTTCGGGGGGGCTCTAGAAGGGTCTGGAGGCTTTTAGAAGGGTCTTGGGGGGCTCTAGAAGGGTCTGGGGGCTTTTAGAATAATCCGGGGAGGGTCTAGAAGGGTCTGGGTTCTTTTAGAATAGTCTTGGGAGGTTTTAGAAGGGTCTGGGGTCTTTTAGAATGATCAGGGGAGGGTCTAGAAGGGTCTGGGCGCTTTTAGACGGGTCCTGGGGGGCTCTACAAGGGTCTGGAGGCTTTTAGATGGGTTCTGGGGGGCCCTAGAAAGGTCTGGGTTCATTTAGAAGGATCCGGGGAGGGTCTAGAAAGGTCGGGGGGCTATTAGAAGGGTCCTGGGAGGCTCTAGAAGAATCTGGGGGCTTTTAGAATGATCCGGGGAGGGTCTAGAAGGGTCTGGGGGCCTTTAGAAGGGTCCTGGGGGGCTCTAGAATGGTCTGGGGGCTTTTAGAAGGTTCCTGGGGGCCTCTAGAAGGGTCTGGGGGCTTTTAGAATGATCCTGGGGAGCTCTAGAAGGGTCTGGGTTCTTTTTGAAGGATCCGGGGAGGGTCTAGAAGGGTCTGGGGTCTTTTAGAAGGGTCCTAGGGTCCTCTAGAAGGGTCTGGGGGCTTTTAGATGGGTCCTAGGGGGCTCTAGAAGGGTCTGGGGGCTTTTAGAGGGGTCCTGCGAGGCTCTAGAAGGGTCTGGGGGCTTTTAGAATGATCCGGGGAGGGTCTAGAAGGGTCTGGGGGCATTTAAAAGGGTCCTGGGGGTCTCTAGAAGGGTCTGAGGGTTTTTAGAATGATCCGGGGAGGGTCTATTAGAGTCTGGGGGCCTTTAGAATGGTCCTGGGGCTCTCTAGAAGAGTCTGGGTGCTTTTAGAAGGGTCCTGGGAGGCTCTAGAAGGGTTTGGGGGCTTTTAGAATGGTCCTGGGTGGCTCTAGAAGGTTCTGGTTGCTTTTCGAAGGGTCCTGGCTTATCTAGAAGTGTCTGGGGGCATTTAGAAGGGTCCTGGGTGTCTCTAGAAGGGTCTGGGTGCTTGTAGAATGGTCCTGGGGGGCTCTAGAAGGGTCTGGTGGCTTTTAGAAGGGTCCTGGGTGGATCTAGAAGGTTCTGGAGGCTTTCAGAAGGGTCATGGGTGTCTCTAGAATGGTCTGGGGGCTTTTAAAAGGGTCCTGGGGAGCCCTAGAAGGGTCTGGGTTCTTTTAGAAGGGTCCTGGGATGCTCTAGAAGGTTCTTGGGGCTTTCAGAAGGGTCCTGGGGGCCTCTATAAGGGTCTGGGTGCATTTAGAAGGGTCCTGGGGGGCTCTAGAAGGGTCTTGGGGCTTTTAGAAGGGTCCTGGGGTGCTCTAGAAGGGTCTGGGGACTTTTAGAAGGGTCCTGGGGTGCTCTAGAATGGACGGGGTGCCTTAAGAGGGCCCTGGGGACCTCTAGATTGGTCTGGGGGCTTTTAGAAGGGTCCTGGGGGGCTCTAGAAGGGTCTGTAGGCTTTTAGAAGGGTCCTGGGGGGCTCTAGAAGTGTCTGGGGGCTTTTAGAAGGGTCCTGGTGTCCTCTAGAAGGGTCTGAGGGCTTTAGAATGGTCCCGGGAGGCTCTAGAATGGTCTGGGGTTTTTTAGAAGGATCCGGGGAGGGTCTAGAAGGGTCTGGGGGCTTTTAGAAGGGTCCTTGGGGCCTCTAGAAGGGTCTGGGGGCATTTAGATGGGTCATAGGGGGCTCTAGAAGGGTCAGGGGGCTTTTAGAAGGGTCCTGGGGGGCTCTAGAAGTTTCTGGGGGCTTTTAGAATGATCCGGGGACGGTCTAGAAGGGTCTGGGTGCTTTTTGAAGGATCCTAGGGGGCTCTAGAAGGGTCTGAGGGCGTTTAGAAGGATCCGGGGAGTGTCTAGAAGGGTCTGGGGTCTTTTAGAAGGGTCCTGGGGGTCTCTAGAAGGGTCTGGTGGCTTTTAGAAGGGTCCTGGGAGGCTCTAGAAGGGTCTGGGTGCTTTTATAAGGGACCGGTTAGCCTCTAGAAGGGTCTGGGTGCTTTTAGAAAGGTCCTGGGGGGCTCTAGAAGGGTCTAGAGGCTTTTAGACGAGTCCTGGGGGCCTCTAGAAGGGTCTGGGGACTTTTAGAAGGGTCCTGGGTGGATCTAGATTGGTCTGGGGGCTTTTAGAAGGGTCCTGGGAGGCTCTAGAAGGGTCTGGGGGCTTTTAGAAGGGTCCTGGGGGCCTCTAGAAGGGTCTGGGGGCTTTTAGAAGGGTCCTTGGGGGCTCTAGAATGGTCTGGGGGCTTGTAGAAAGGTCCTGGTAGGCTCTAGAAGGGTCAGGGGGCTTTTAGAAGGGTCCTGGGGTGCTCTAGAATGGTCTGGGTGCTTTTAGAAGGGTCCTGGGAGGCTCTAGAAGGGTTTGGGGGCTTTTAGAAGGGTCCTGGGTGGCTCTAGAATGGTCTGGGGGCTTTTAGAAGGGTCCTGGGAGGATCTAGAAGAGTCTGGGGGCTTTTAGAAGGATCCTGGGAGGCTCTAGAAGGGTCTGGGGGCTTTTAGAATGGTCCTGGGATGCTCTAGAAGGGTCTGGGTGTTTTAGAAGGGTCCTGGGGGGCTCTAGAAGGTTCTGGGTGCTTTCAGAAAGGTCCAGGGGGCCTCTAGAAGGGTCTGGAGGCTTTTAGAAGGGTCCGGGGGGGCTCTAGAATGGTCTGGGGGCTTTTAGACGGGTCCTGGCGTGCTCTAGAAAGGTCTGGGGACTTTTAGAAGGGTCCTGGGGTGCTCTAGAAGGGATGGGGTGCCTT
This sequence comes from Clamator glandarius, assembly GCA_033459285.1. NCBI lineage: Eukaryota > Metazoa > Chordata > Aves > Cuculiformes > Cuculidae > Clamator > Clamator glandarius. The sequence continues at coordinate 29,807 of JAUNZM010003179.1, forward strand.
AAGAGGAGGCCTGGGGGGCTCTAGAAGTGTCTGGGGGCTTATTAGAAGGGTCCTGGGGTGCTCTAGAAGGGTCTGGGGTCTTTTAGAAGGATCCGGGGAGTGTCTATAAGTGTCTGCGGCCTTTCAGAAGGGTCCTGGGGAACTCTAGAAGGGTCTGGGGGCTTTTAGAAGGGTCCTGGGGGGGTCTAGAAGGGTCTGGGGTCTTTTAGAATGGTCCTGGGAGGCTCTAGAATGGTCTGGGTGCTTTTAGAAGGGTTCTGGGTGCCTCTTGAAGGGTCTGGGGGCATTTAGAAGGGTCCTGGGGGGCTCTAGAAAGGTCTAGGGGCTTTTAGAAGGGTACTGGGGAGGCTCTAAAAGGGTCTGGGGGCTTTTAGAATGATCCTGGGGGGCTCTAGAAGGGTCTGGGGTCTTTTCGAAGGATCCGGGGAGGGTCTAGAAGGGTCTGGGGGCTTTTAGAAGTGTCCTAGGGGACTCTAGAAGGGTCTGGGGGCTTTTGGAATGATCCTGGGGGGCTCTAGAAGGGTCTGGAGGCTTTTAGAGGGGTTCTGGGGGGCCCTAGAAAGGTCTGGGTTCATTTAGAAGGATCCGGGGAGGATCTAGAAAGGTCGGGGGGCTATTAGAAGGGTCCTGGGAGGCTCTAGAAGAATCTGGGGGCTTTTAGAATGATCCGGGGAGGGTCTAGAAGGGTCTGGGGGCCTTTAGAAGGGTCCTGGGGGGCTCTAGAATGGTCTGGGGGCTTTTAGAAGGTTCCTGGGGTTCTCTAGAAGGGTCTGGGGGCTTTTAGAATGATCCTGGGGAGCTCTAGAAGGGTCTGGGTTCTTTTTGAAGGATCCGGGGAGGGTCTAGAAGGGTCTGGGGTCTTTTAGAAGGGTCCTAGGGTCCTCTAGAAGGGTCTGGGGGCTTTTAGATGGGTCCTAGGGGGCTCTAGAAGGGTCTGGGGGCTTTTAGAGGGGTCCTGCGAGGCTCTAGAAGGGTCTGGGGGCTTTTAGAATGATCCGGGGAGGGTCTAGAAGGGTCTGGGGGCATTTAAAAGGGTCCTGGGGGTCTCTAGAAGGGTCTGAGGGTTTTTAGAATGATCCGGGGAGGGTCTATTAGAGTCTGGGGGCCTTTAGAATGGTCCTGGGGCTCTCTAGAAGAGTCTGGGTGCTTTTAGAAGGGTCCTGGGAGGCTCTAGAAGGGTTTGGGGGCTTTTAGAATGGTCCTGGGTGGCTCTAGAAGGTTCTGGTTGCTTTTCGAAGGGTCCTGGCTTATCTAGAAGTGTCTGGGGGCATTTAGAAGGGTCCTGGGTGTCTCTAGAAGGGTCTGGGTGCTTGTAGAATGGTCCTGGGGGGCTCTAGAAGGGTCTGGTGGCTTTTAGAAGGGTCCTGGGTGGATCTAGAAGGTTCTGGAGGCTTTCAGAAGGGTCATGGGTGTCTCTAGAATGGTCTGGGGGCTTTTAAAAGGGTCCTGGGGAGCCCTAGAAGGGTCTGGGTTCTTTTAGAAGGGTCCTGGGATGCTCTAGAAGGTTCTTGGGGCTTTCAGAAGGGTCCTGGGGGCCTCTATAAGGGTCTGGGTGCATTTAGAAGGGTCCTGGGGGGCTCTAGAAGGGTCTTGGGGCTTTTAGAAGGGTCCTGGGGTGCTCTAGAAGGGTCTGGGGACTTTTAGAAGGGTCCTGGGGTGCTCTAGAATGGACGGGGTGCCTTAAGAGGGCCCTGGGGACCTCTAGATTGGTCTGGGGGCTTTTAGAAGGGTCCTGGGGGGCTCTAGAAGGGTCTGTAGGCTTTTAGAAGGGTCCTGGGGGGCTCTAGAAGTGTCTGGGGGCTTTTAGAAGGGTCCTGGTGTCCTCTAGAAGGGTCTGAGGGCTTTAGAATGGTCCCGGGAGGCTCTAGAATGGTCTGGGGTTTTTTAGAAGGATCCGGGGAGGGTCTAGAAGGGTCTGGGGGCTTTTAGAAGGGTCCTTGGGGCCTCTAGAAGGGTCTGGGGGCATTTAGATGGGTCATAGGGGGCTCTAGAAGGGTCAGGGGGCTTTTAGAAGGGTCCTGGGGGGCTCTAGAAGTTTCTGGGGGCTTTTAGAATGATCCGGGGACGGTCTAGAAGGGTCTGGGTGCTTTTTGAAGGATCCTAGGGGGCTCTAGAAGGGTCTGAGGGCGTTTAGAAGGATCCGGGGAGTGTCTAGAAGGGTCTGGGGTCTTTTAGAAGGGTCCTGGGGGTCTCTAGAAGGGTCTGGTGGCTTTTAGAAGGGTCCTGGGAGGCTCTAGAAGGGTCTGGGTGCTTTTATAAGGGACCGGTTAGCCTCTAGAAGGGTCTGGGTGCTTTTAGAAAGGTCCTGGGGGGCTCTAGAAGGGTCTAGAGGCTTTTAGACGAGTCCTGGGGGCCTCTAGAAGGGTCTGGGGACTTTTAGAAGGGTCCTGGGTGGATCTAGATTGGTCTGGGGGCTTTTAGAAGGGTCCTGGGGGGCTCTAGAAGGGTCTGGTGGCTTTTAGAAGGGTCCTGGGGGCCTCTAGAAGGGTCTGGGGGCTTTTAGAAGGGTCCTTGGGGGCTCTAGAATGGTCTGGGGGCTTGTAGAAAGGTCCTGGTAGGCTCTAGAAGGGTCAGGGGGCTTTTAGAAGGGTCCTGGGGTGCTCTAGAATGGTCTGGGTGCTTTTAGAAGGGTCCTGGGAGGCTCTAGAAGGGTTTGGGGGCTTTTAGAAGGGTCCTGGGTGGCTCTAGAATGGTCTGGGGGCTTTTAGAAGGGTCCTGGGAGGATCTAGAAGAGTCTGGGGGCTTTTAGAAGGATCCTGGGAGGCTCTAGAAGGGTCTGGGGGCTTTTAGAATGGTCCTGGGATGCTCTAGAAGGGTCTGGGTGTTTTAGAAGGGTCCTGGAGGGCTCTAGAAGGTTCTGGGTGCTTTCAGAAAGGTCCAGGGGGCCTCTAGAAGGGTCTGGAGGCTTTTAGAAGTGTCCGGGGGGGCTCTAGAATGGTCTGGGGGCTTTTAGACGGGTCCTGGCGTGCTCTAGAAAGGTCTTGGGACTTTTAGAAGGGTCCTGGGGTGCTCTAGAAGGGATGGGGTGCCTTAAGAGGAGGCCTGGGGGGCTCTAGAAGTGTCTGGGGGCTTTTGGAATGATCCTGGGGGGCTCTAGAAGGGTCTGGGGGCTTTTAGAATGATCCGGGGGAGTGTCTAGAAGGGTCTGGGGTCTTTTAGAAGGGTCCTGGGGGTCTCTAGAAGGGTCTGGTGGCTTTTAGAAGGGTCCTAGGGGACTCTAGAAGGGTCTGGGGGCTTTTGGAATGATCCTGGGGGGCTCTAGAAGGGTCTGGGGGCTTTTAGAATGATCCTGGGTGTCTCTAGAAGGGTCTGGGGGCTTTTAGAATGATCCTGGGGGTCTCTAGAAGGGTCTGGGGGCTTTTAGAATGATCCGGGGACGGTCTAGAAAGGTCTGGGTGCTTTTTGAAGGATCCTAGGTGGCTCTAGAAGGGTCTGGGGGCTTTTAGAAGGATCCGGGAAGGGTCTAGAAGGGTCTGGGGGCTTTTAGAAGGGTCCTGGGGTTCTCTAGAAGGGTCTGGTTGCTTTTAGAAGGGTACTGGGAGGCTCTAGAAGGGTCGGGGTGCTTTTATAAGGGTCCGGGGAGCCTCTAGAAGGGTCTGGGTGCTTTTAGAATGGTCCTGGGGGGCTCTATAAGGGTCTAGAGGCTTTTAGACGGGTCCTGGGGGCCTCTAGAAGGGTCTGGGTGCTTTTAGAAGGGTCCTGGGTGGCTCTAGAAGGGTCTGGGGGCTTGTAGAAGGGTCCTGGGGGGCTCTAGAAGGGTCTGGGGGCTTTTAGAAGGGTCCTGGGGGCATCTAGAAAGCTCTGGGAGCTTTTAGAAGGGTTCTGGGAGGCTCTAGAATGGTCTGGGAGCTTTTAGAAGGGTCCTGGGAGGCTCTAGAAGGGTCTGGGGGCTTTTAGAACTGTCCTGGGATGCTCTAGAAGGGTCTGGGGGCTTTTAGAAATGTCCTGGGGTGCTCTAGAAGGGTCTAGGTGCTTTCAGAAGGGTCCAGGGGTCCTCTAGAAGGGTCTGGAGGCTTTTAGAAGGGTCCGGGGGTGCTCTAGAAGGGTCTGGGGGCTTTTAGAAGGGTCCTGGGGTGCTCGAGAAGGGTCTGGGGACTTTAAGAAGGGTCCTGGGGTGTCCTAGAAGGGACGGGGTGCCTTAAGAGGGGACCTGGGGGCTCTAGAAGGGTCTGGGGGCTTTTAGAAGGGTCCTGGAGTGCTCTAGAAGGGTCTGGGGGCTTTTAGAATGCTCCTGGGGATCTCTAGAAGTGTCTGGGTTCTTTTAGAAAGATCCGGGGAGTGTCTAGATGTGTCTGCGGCCTTTCAGAAGGGTCCTGGGGGGCTCTAGAAGGGTCTGGGGTCTTTTAGAAGGGTCCTGTGGGCGTCTAGAAGGGTCTGGGGGCTT